>JAVKPL010009972.1:0-39219 GCA_032173675.1 Gastrolobium villosum
TCAATGTCTCTTTCTTCTCGTCAACGTACGTAGAGGGTTGGTGACTGGGTCCATGGCTATGCCAACTAATAATTTTGCATCATGGTTGTTCGAATGTATATCGTTTGGCTGTTTTTTTTATGATGTATCAATGGAGGGTTTTATAAGAGTTATGTTGTAGGAAAAGTGATTGTGTTATGTTATAGAGATTCGTTTTACGTGCCAAAGTTTTTTTTTGCTGTGGGCCCCTCAAAATGTTGTGTGTGTAGGAAATTTTTTGTGGTCATGTTAAATTATAGATGATAAACCCATCAATCGAATAGAAAAATTTAAAAATATAATAAAATAAAAATATTTATATAAATCATATATTTTAAGCTTCATGTGCCGGTTGGTGCACCTGATAATGGAAATTTGATAGGATAATTTATCCTATTATGTCTCTATCAGTTGTTTGGTGTGTTTAATGGATAAAGTTTTCATGTTGGCTAATATTATCTTACCTAGAGCCTGATAGCTTATCTGAAGACGGGGCGTTAGAATCTAGTAGAATTGGATAGCAAAAATAATTTTAATTTCTTCCAACAAAACACCTACAATTTCATAAACCCCTTCTCATTCACCATCAATGCTAGCTACCTTCATAAACCCCTAACAAGCCCTATGTTGCCAGCATGTGCACGGGAAGTGAAGTTGCAACCAACATCATCAAGTGGAATTTTTCTGTTAGCATAAAAGTTCATAAGCTTTCAACCTTCAATATGACAGGTAGAATTTAAAATTATTACTTTTAAATTTTTTAAGAACTTATAATAAAAATAATTTATAAGGTTAAAATATTTTAAAATATATTTTTGTCTATATATATCATATCTGGTTTACCCAAAACACAATATAAGATAATATAATTCTATCAGATTCCTTATCTATAGTACACATCAAACATATGATAGGATATGAGATTATGATGCTCATATCCTTTCCTACTCTTATCCATACTTCCAATCTTAACCATCCATATCATATCATGTCCACCAAACGAGCACTTAGTTTCTCTACTTTTGTTTGTTTGAATATTCTGACACAAATAAGAATTAGTGTCGTGTTCATATTGCATGTATTCGTATTGTGTCAAATTCGTGTCGTGTTGTGTTGACTCGTTCGAACACCTTCAAGATGGTTCACTACTTGGGCCTCATACAAGTTCAAGAGAGACAAAGGCCATAACAACATTTATTAGTCCATGAAAAATGATGGTTTCTACCACAATTAGGATAGATCCAACTGGAACCTGGTGGAACGTTGGTCCACTGAATGATAAAAATTATCCCATGAAAACTTGTTCCTTCAATAAAATTGTAGATTGATCATCAACATTTATCATGTTTCATGCATTAGATATGTTACTGTTAGCATTGCTTTGCAATTGTGGAAAATAGTATAGAAGAAAATTATTTCAGCTAAAAACATTTTCTAATACAAAAGGCACAAATTGTTGTTCATTATGGCTTAATAAATGGCTCAGTGGAGCCATGGATATGATAAAAACATGAATTTGATGTACAAGAAAGTTGTGACAGTGTTTGTGGACGAGCACATCATGCAAATGGTGACCGGTGTGAAGACAAATGAGCTATTCGTATAGGTCACCATCTCTGAAATCTTCATCGATGATCCTTCTTCTAATAAGATATCATTCTCCAACTCCACGGGGGTTGCTAGGTCCTTTCCTTTCTTGCCTATAATCTACAAAAGGAACACCACCACAACATCAACATGCACTTGCTGTTGCAGGATCACCAAAGCTCCGGTTGCATATCTGCAGGTCATTGAGGATTTGGCCGCCGAAGAAAATGAGGATGTACCCAGTTCGAAGAGGGGCGCACTTCAAGTAGATGGCTTTAAACTCTTGATGAATGGTCAGAAGAGTATGCAGAAGCAAATAAAGTCTCTCACAAAGCTAGTCGCTAAGAATTAGATTTCTTTCATCAATGTTGAAGAATCAATAGTCTGTGATATATGTGCTGAGGGACACCCAACTGCAAGCTGCTCGTTAGCTTAACTTGCTGAAGTCAACTACATGGGGAACCCACTAAGGAACAATTACCAAGGCAATAACAACCTTGGCTAGAAGAATAATGTGGTATTTTCCTACAAACCCCAACTGCCACAACAGTCGCAAATGACTGTGCAACCTTGCCCATCATCAGCCTTGGAGAAGCTCATCGAGACAATGGCCACGACCAATATTCTCTTATCCAAGAGACAAGGTCGAACTTTAAGACTCAAGAAGCATAAATCAAGAATCAAGAGGCCTATATCCAAAATCTTGAGATACAATCTGGACAACTAGCAAAGCAGTTGAATGAGAGAATTCCAGGGACAATGCCTAGTGAGACTATGGTTAACCCCAAAGGAGTTTTGTAAGGCCATCACCACTCGGAGTAGGAAAGTGATCCAACCTCAAGAGAAGTCAACCAAGGTAGATGAGATGACTAAAAAGGAGAAAGAGACGAAAGAGGAAAACATTAAGCAAGATGACATTCCTAAAGATGATGATGATGTGACATTTATTGGGGGAGAGGTCATCAATGACAAGAATGTTTCAAAGAATCCTCCTAAGAGCATCAGTCAATCAAAGGAATTTTCTCCGTATGCTAAGGCTCTGTATCCTTTTTCCAAAAGCAGGAAAAAGAGAAGCAACGATACTTGACAGCTCTCAAAAGTCGAGAGCTATCCCTTGCATTTTATCTTTTGCTGGTTAAGTTTTGTTGTTTCTAACTAAGTTTGTCTCTAAGAGCACTTTAATAGCAAATTGAGCCAGAGAAACTCATGATTATGGAAACTAGGACGTACTGGATGAGAAGCGGCATGATTCTGTTTATTTTGGGCCTAATGGGTTGCTTCAAATTTTGCAGAAAATCCAAGAGCCTACCAAAGATTACGCAATTTAGACGGAAGATAGAACTTGGAGAAAAAAAAGTAGAAAAATACAAAAAGGGACAATAAAGCAAATAGGGACCTTTTCAACATCCTTGGAGTGGAAAGCAACCAACCAAGAGTGGACACATCTATAGGGTGAATTGTGGAACATTTTGCAAATGTCTGAACATTAGAAAATTAGTAGTATTCGAAGGAAAAGGGGACCAAAAGAACTTTTAGGGTTGACATGTCAAGGAGCAGACCTTTGCCTAGAGATAAAATAAGGAAATATGAACCTGTGATCAATTAAGGGACAGGATCGGCTCAAAAAGTATTGAGCCATTACAAATCCTGAGGAAACCCCTACCTTTTGACAACTTTTTGGCACCATTTAGAAAGGAATCATCGCCCTTCTTAGTTTATGCTAGTTTTCTATTTTTCTCTTTACGTTTTCTGAAATAATTTTTATTGTGCTCCTTAGCATGAGCTAAGTTTTATTTAGTAGGCGAGTGTGAAGTAGTGGTAACCTTCTTAGGTTGAACTTATGATGTAATCTATTTATCTTTAATGAAACTTGTGTTGTTCCTAGATTTAATGTCATGATGTTGTGAAACAATTTGTCTGAAAACTCATCATAGGTCAAACCCCTAGTAGATGTAACCCTCACAAGGTATTATGGAACATTAACAAAAATCTTAGAGTATTTGCTCTCAGAGAAAGGAACATCCAGAAGTAAGGAGCACTGTAATGTGTACATTGCTTTTGCTAGCAATCCCTCCAGCCTTCTTCGTAGAAGAAGACAACATAATCTTCCTTGAGTTTCAACGAATTAGACTCCTAAAGTAACTTGGAGTTAATAAAGCCTTTTTGCTTCGATTTGCTTAGGGAACAAAACGTGTAGACAGAAGAATCTTTCTAATAACCAGAAAGGTTGCTGGAAGCATGTTTTATTCCCAAGAACGGATGAGACATTAGGAACGACCAAGAAGGTGAAAATACAGATCCCAAGCCTACATCTTCCTACTCTTGAAACAACATTACTTTTGTTTATCTTCTTCTAAACAACTATAAAAACTCTAAAAGCATACTTCTACTATGCTCTCTGTTCCTGCTTCCTATTTCTAATGCAAACAACATGTTGCTCTCATTTTCAATGTTTTCTAATTTTTGTCAAGGCTAACTTCAATTGAGTTTAAGGGAAGACCCCGTTCTTAATCACTGTAGATGTTATTGACTTTGTTGAATTTGCTGATGATGAGCACTTTTTGGTGAACCTTAATCTTAGAACAAATAGGTTCCTTGATAAGGATTGCTCTTTACTTTCTATTTCTTTAAATGTCACTTTTACACTTGTTTCCTAGGGACGATAATCTTGGGTTCACATGAGACCTCGCATTACTTTATGTGCAGGCTTGAACAACTTGGATTTGCTCTTAAAGTGATTAGTTGCTCCTTAATCCATTTACAATTGCTCCTCACATATTTTGCTCTTATTTAACCTCGAGCATGAAAATTGAGTAGTCATGAAATAATTATAGTTATGATTATTTATATGCAGCTTTTGTGATTTTATTAAACTATATTGCGGTTAATGCCATGTGTGTGATGTTAATAATTAGAACAATTTTCGACGGAATTTATTTTCCATCACAAATTGAGACAAGATTTTTTGACGGAATTTCATTTATTTTCTGTCGAAAATTTTCGACGGAATTATTTTTCCGTTGAAACTTCCCACAAAAATTATTCCGTCGAAATTTTTCGACGGAATCTGTAATTCCGTCAAAAAAATCGTTACTCACAAAGAAATATTCGATGGCTTCATTTCCGTCGAAAATTCCGTCGAAAACATCATTTTCGACGGAATTTTAATCATTTTTGACGGAATTTTTCCGTCGAAAAAAACCATTTTCTAGTAGTGACACTAGCAACTAACGTGGTGTTACAAATGGTTTTCCTATATCAGGAGAAACTCATTCTCCATATAACTAACCACCTATTATATACTAGCTTTGCATCGTTTAAGCATAATAAGGTAAAAAAAATGTCAAGAATTAATAATTTTTTTTCTAAAAAGAAAAAAGATATTACCTTAAATAAATTATATGAATGCATTGTAATTAAGAGTACGAAACATATATAAATCAAGAAGCGTCATTAATATGCTCTGTATAAATGTATTTTATGATGAAAGCATATTTAATTCTCATATTAATTAAAGGAAAAAAATACCACGTCATTAAAGAATTAGATTGTGATATCACGGTATATATGTAAAATTATTTATTTGAATGTTATACTAATTAGGTGATCTTATATTATATAATATAGGGGGTCTCTACAAAGAAGGAAGTATTTTTCAATTATCACTGTGATTTTTTCTCTTAAAATACAGAGGAGAGATATTTTCACTATCAAAATTTTCCACTACCAGCTTACTACATATCTAATCACCATTAGATTAATATTTTCTCTCTCTTCATAAACTTTTTAACATTCTCTTTCTTTGATCCAATGGTGATGTGATGGGTAGTAAGTTAGTAGTGAGAATTTTTGGTAGTTAGAATATCCTCACTCTAAAATATATATAGTGCAAAATATTGCAAACATGGACCACAAATTGAAAAGCACTCATATATCGCCCTCATAATTTAGAACAACTATACCGAGCGAGTAAGTTCTTAATCCAAGAGTTTCTTTTATCTCTTCTTCTTTCTTTGGATCTGAAATGAACTTTCAGTACACATGCAATAAAATTAATTAAATATCTATTTATTGTATTACATATAGATATAGGGTGGAAAGTTTTAAGGGCTTCTCTACTCTCATATTGTAGGAGAAATGAGCATATCTTATGCTAAGACACAAAGTGATGAGATCCACCATTAAAAAGAAAAAAATAAAAAAGTAAAAAATGGTTGCACAACCATCGAAGTGTCTATGACATAAGATAGTAGTCTATTATTTCCCAAGTTTTAAACACATGTAATGAAGAAAGAAAAATACTGCAACTAAAACGGGATCACGTACACACTATATATATGTTTTGCTGTCAGTTACTTTAGAGGTCACTATCGTTAAAGGAGAGGGAAATTATAGGTATTTTCAGTATGTATACATGAGTGGTTAGATTATAAGGAGGACGTGAAAATTGTTAAATCAAAATTATTTTCTTTATTGAATGGAAAATGTTTCTCTAAAATCAAATTATATATCCCTAAAAGTAAGTAAAGATGTATTTGATTTTGAATTTTAGTGTGATAGGAGTCCGATGCATTTTATATTAAATAAAATGTATATGCACTATTTACTTGCTCATTTTAGAGACAAAAACACTTTTGAGGATCCTTTCTATTTGCCTAATGTTTGAGATTTAAGACTATCAGAATTCAAAAAGCAAATATATAACTACATTAAAAACATTAAGGTATATAACTTCATACTGAGAAGGTATTCTTGTATTGATGAAATGATAGTCAGACAATACCAAATTAATTTATTTGACATCGGTTGATTTTATAACCAGCAATTTGAACGAATTGATCCTTTTGAAATGGTGAAAAAATGCCAGCTCTTTCCGTGAAGAATGATTTCCCAGTAAGGGGAATACAGAAAACATAGAGAATCTAACTATAAGATATATAGTCAACAGATTCAAACCATGTAAAGAATCAAGAAGAGGGATTTTTCTTATTACATGTTTATAATGGTCACTAATTAACGAATTCTTCCTAGAATTAAACTCTGGAGTGTTGAATAAACTTTAAATGTTTTGTTAGTTTTATATTTAATAGTCTTAATTAAGGAGTCATGTGTTTAGGTAAGTGAAGGGCCAAGAGTTGTAAGAAAGTGAAAGGCCAAGAGTTGTAAGAAAGTGAAAGGCCAAGAGTTGTGAGAAAGTGAAAGGCCAAGAGTTGTGAGAAAGTGAAAGGCCAAGAGTTAGAGAGGCCAAGAGTTGGAAGTTTAGTTTTGTGGTTTATGGCTAATTCAATGTTTTGGTTCATGAAAAGGCAATCTAGTGCCTATATAAACTAATTCATATTGTAAGCAACACATTACAAAAAAAAGAGAAATACAAGTTTTGTCTTCTCCACAAGAAAATAGTTGTTTTTATTGTAAGTTCTACATTATAGTGATACCACAAATTGGTATCAGAGCTATGGAGAGGGGGAGTGATATGGCACTACCTAAGTTGACGAAGGAGAACTACGAGAATTGGAGCATCCAGATGAAGGCTCTTCTCGGATCCCAGGACGCTTGGGAGAATGTTCAAGCAGGTTTTGTAGAACCACAGGACACTGGAGGCCATTCGGCGGCTCAAACCAAAGCGTTGAAAGAGACGCGTGCAAAAGACAAGTTGGCGTTATTCATGCTCTTCCGAGCTGTAGACGAATCCGGGTTCGAGAAGATAGCAAATTGTGAGACCTCAAAGGCAGCCTGGGACATCTTAGCAAATGTCTATAGAGGAGCTAACCGGGTTAAACAAGTCCGGCTTCAAACCCTTCGTGCCGAGTTGGAGGGAATGAAGATGAAGGACACGGAAGGAGTATCCGGGTTCGTTGCCCGGGTTCAAGGAATTGTGAACCAGTTAAAACGGAATGGAGAAGATATACCTGACACCAGAGTGGTGGAGAAAATCTTGAGATCTTTGACAGACCAGTTCGAAAACGTGGTTTGTGCCATAGAGGAGTCCAAGGACCTGTCTACACTCACCATTGACGAGTTGGCGGGTTCCCTTGAAGTGCATGAACAAAGAAAGAAGAAGAAGGAGGAAACTCTTGAGCAGGCACTTCAGACCAAAGCAACAATTAAAGATGAGAAGATGCTCTATTCTCAAAATTTTCGAGGTAGAGGACGTGGCCGCGGTGGACGAGGTACTAGCCGTGGTGGTAGAGGTCGAGGCCGAAGTCAAGAAGTGTATAGTGATGAGGTAGGACAGTCAAATCAACAAAACTGGAGAGGAAGAGGACGAGGTCGACGAGGAGGTCGGTCACATTATTCAAACATCGAGTGTTACAAATGTGGAAAGTTTGGTCACTATGCAAAAGATTGTAACTCAGACAAGTGTTACAACTGTGGCAAAGTCGGACATTTCGCAAGAGAATGCAGAGAGGAGAAAAAGGTGGAGGAGACGTCCAACCTAGCCACAGAAGGCGAGATGAAGGATGGTGTCTTGTTAATGAACACAGTAAAGGAAGTCCAGACGATGACATGGAGTGGTATCTTGACACGGGTGCGAGCAACCACATGTGCGGACATAAGCACTTCTTCAAGGAGATGAGAAAGGTGGAAACCGGACATGTTTCGTTCGGGGATGCCTCAAAGGTTGAGGTAAAAGGCCGAGGTACGATCTGTTTCCTACAAAAGGACGGGTTAATTGGCTCAATTCGAGATGTGTACTATGTACCCGACCTAAAAAGCAATATTTTAAGCATGGGTCAACTGATGGAGAAAGGTTACTCGGTTATTATGAAAGACCGGGTATTGTATTTGAAAGATGAGCAAGGTCGGCTGATAGTTCGGGTTCAAATGGGTAAGAATCGTATGTATAAATTAAATCTGAAATGTATACAGGTTGAATGTTTACAAGCCGAGGTGGAAGATAAGGCGTCACTTTGGCATCTCCGGTTTGGTCACCTACATTATGGTGGTCTAACCGAGTTGGCAAAGAAGAAGATGGTGGAAGGGTTACCTGGCATCAACTTTGAAGGAAAGTTTTGTGAGAGTTGTGTACTTGGAAAGCATGCCAGGACCACGTTTCAGAAGATGGCAAGATTCCGGGCTAAGCAACCTCTGGAACTAATACATACCGACTTGTGTGGACCCATCAATCCGGGTTCCTTCAGCGGTAAGAAGTATTTTATTTCCTTTATTGATGATTTCTCACGGAAAACTTGGGTTTACTTTCTGAAGGAGAAGTCCGAGGTGTTTGATGTGTTCAAAAGGTTCAAGGTGATGATTGAGAAGGCAACAGGAAGCTATATCAAATCGGTGCGGTCTGACAGAGGTGGGGAATATACCTCAACAGCGTTTATGTCTTTCTGTGAGGAACAGGGGATAAGGAGGTTTCTAACAGCACCATACTCACCACAACAGAATGGCGTGGCTGAAAGGAAGAACCGGACTATTCTTGACATGGTTCGGTCAATGCTGAAGAACAAAAGGATGCCGAAGGAGTTTTGGGCGGAAGCTGTGCAGTGTGCTGTGTATGTGCAGAACCGATGTCCACATTCGAACTTGGATGATAAAACTCCACAGGAAGCATGGAGCGGTCAAAAGCCTTCAGTGGCTCATCTCAGAGTTTTTGGCAGTATAGCCTATGCACACATACCGGACCAGCTCAGAACCAAGCTCGAGGATAAAAGTAAGAAATATGTTTTTATTGGATATGATGAGAAAACAAAGGGGTATAAGTTGTTTGACCCCGTCAACAAGAAAGTCATAGTAAGCAGAGATGTAAAGCTCAATGAAGCAAATGAGTGGGACTGGAACAATTCTTCTGAGGTAAACTTTGAAGACGGAATCTCAACACAAATTATCAACCCGGCAAGTCCTGAAGCTTCTGATGATGAAGATGAGGTACGACAACCCAGGATGCGAAGCATACAAGACATATATGAGTCAACAAGTGAGGTACATTTTGTTTGTCTTCTTGCAGACTCTGAGAACATAAGTTTTGAAGAAGCCATCAGAGATAAGAAATGGCAAGATGCCATGGATGAGGAGATAGAAGCCATTGACCGAAATAACACATGGGAGTTAGCCGAGCTACCAGAAGGAAGTCGGCCCATTGGAGTGAAGTGGGTGTTCAAGAAGAAGATGAATGCTCAAGGGGAGATAGAACGATATAAAGCTCGACTAGTTGCAAAAGGTTATAAGCAGAAGGCTGGAATTGACTATGACGAGGTGTTTGCCCCTGTTACAAGGATGGAGACAATTCGGCTACTCATCTCACATGCTGCTCAATACAGATGGCCAATGCATCAAATGGATGTAAAGTCGGCATTTCTGAATGGTGTTCTTGAAGAAGAAGTTTATGTGGAACAACCGCCGGGCTACATAAAGGCAGGAGAAGAGAAGAAGGTGCTGAGAGTGAAGAAAGCACTTTACGGGTTGAAGCAAGCACCACGGGCTTGGAATGCTCGTATTGACAAATATTTCAAGGAGAATGGACTTGAACAATGTCCATATGAACATGCTGTTTATGTCAAGAAAAATGGAGGAGACTTGTTAATTGTGGCTCTTTATGTTGACGACCTCATTTTTATGGGAAACAATGCCAAGATGATACAAGAGTTCAAGAGCACAATGACAAGGGAGTTCGAAATGACAGATCTCGGTTTGATGAAGTTCTTTCTTGGTTTGGAAGTAAAACAAAATGAAAAGGGAATCTTCGTTTCACAAGAGGCTTATGCAAAAAAGATTTTGAAGAAGTACAAGATGGAAGATTGCAACCCAGTTTCAACACCAATGGAACCAGGTTCAAAACTCTCTAAGTTTGATGGAGGAGACCGTGTTGATGCAAGCAAGTACAGAAGTTTGGTGGGAAGCCTACGTTATCTCACATGCACGAGGCCGGATATCTCGTTAAGTGTCGGCATAGTAAGTCGGTTCATGGAGGAGCCGAGATACACACATTGGAAGGCGGTAAAGAGAATTCTGAGGTATGTTCAAGGTACAGTTTCACACGGGTTACACTACTCGAGCTCGGCAAAATACAAGTTGATTGGATATTCTGACAGTGATTGGTGTGGAGACGTAGATGATCGAAAGAGTACGGCTGGTTATGTGTTTTTCATGGGCAACACGGCATTCACCTGGATTTCGAAGAAGCAACCTATTGTGACACTGTCGACATGTGAAGCTGAATATGTAGCTGCATCTTGGTGTGTTTGTCATGCAATGTGGCTCAGGAATTTGCTAAGCAAGTTGGAAGAAAAACAAGTCGGTCAAACTGTGATCTGAATTGACAATAAGTCGGCTATAGAGCTAGCCAAGAACCCGGTAAATCATGAAAGAAGCAAGCATATTGACGTCCGATTTCACTTCATCCGGGATCAAGTAAAGGAAGGAAATGTGGAGCTAACACACGTGACCAGTCAAGAGCAAGTCGGGGACATCTTCACAAAGCCACTGCCGACGTTGCTGCTCAACAATTGCAAGAAGATGCTTGGGATGAAAGATGGCAGAACCATTTAAGTTTATGAAGGAGAATTGTTGAATAAACTTTAAATGTTTTGTTAGTTTTATATTTAATAGTCTTAATTAAGGAGTCATGTGTTTAGGTAAGTGAAGGGCCAAGAGTTGTAAGAAAGTGAAAGGCCAAGAGTTGTAAGAAAGTGAAAGGCCAAGAGTTGTGAGAAAGTGAAAGGCCAAGAGTTGTGAGAAAGTGAAAGGCCAAGAGTTAGAGAGGCCAAGAGTTGGAAGTTTAGTTTTGTGGTTTATGGCTAATTCAATGTTTTGGTTCATGAAAAGGCAATCTAGTGCCTATATAAACTAATTCATATTGTAAGCAACACATTACAAAAAAAAGAGAAATACAAGTTTTGTCTTCTCCACAAGAAAATAGTTGTTTTTATTGTAAGTTCTACATTATAGTGATACCACATGGAGTAGGTTATATTTACAAATATTTTATTTATAAATTCTTATAACCTACTATGTATTCCGGGAAATATATTCAACCTAGTCTGTTACCGAGAAAACATAGTTGAGTTTGTAAAAAAAAAAAAAAAAAAAAAATTGTAAATATATATAACTTTTCCCATAAACTCTTTTCAAAATTCAAAATTCACAAATATGAAGCTTTGGTTTGTATGACATTTCTATATGGTATAAAATGGCTTTAGATTTTTTCTGCCTAGCTATTGTGAAGTTTTCTAGCAATTAGATAAAATAGCCTGCAACCTTAAGAGTCTTAAATGTAACCATAACTCGTGAAATGTGGTTATGTAACAATTCTTCCAAAGTTCATTCTCAGAGACAAAAAAACTAAGAATCTTTTTTTTCTTAAATTTCTCACTTAATCATTCATACGACAATGATAATGAGGAATTTCCCTTTAGCCCTAATTATCCAATTGTTTTGCGTTCATCTAAATTAAAGTTGATATATCCGTGTCGTTAATTGTAACATAGATCAGGATGACATGTAATTTGTAAATCAGAGAGTAAAAAAGCTAGTTCACCTTTCACTAGGGAAATCAAGGTTATTAACAATAGATATATACCTTATACAATACAAATTAATTCTCATATATATACCTTAAAGCACCAAGCCCTTAAAACTCATATGTGGAATACCAAACTAGGATAGATCCTAGAATAGAGACTTCTCTGGCAGAATTAAGAACAATATACATTTTGACCTTAGCAAACCTGGACAACCCAAACCATATTATAATATGAGTTATGATTACTTGTTCTAAACATAATATCTAACTAAGGCAATTATGATTCCCAAGAACATAGTAGAATATAAGTTAAGGCTTTCCAGGGGATTTTGGATCATGGGCTGGATTTGCTCTTGCTCCAGGATAGTCTGCAATAATATCCATCATCATTCTGCTCTCTACAATTCCTTCCTTCATGTTCCTTAACCCCAAACTCAGATCCTCCTGCAGGGATAAAGAAAATCACAATAAGAATTTACTTGTACAAAGTATACATTACTAAAATAATGTATCACAAAACAAATTTAAGGATAATTGATGAGAATAGTACCCCACAAAACAATGTTATAACTTGTTGAGTTGGTTATTTTTAGGGAAATCAAAACTTGGGATCTTTGCTTTGAACTTTTTTTTTTTTTTTTTTTTTTTGAGATAATTTCAAATATTAATCAGTGAAGATAAAAACTGATTCTGTCAAGTAGTTAGGGCACCAGAGATAACCATGTTCCCTTTGAGGTTATTTTGCCAATTATTTTTTTACTTGGAAATTTAGGATATATATGTGGCAATTACAGCATCTGTCCTTAGAAAATTAAGAAGAAATCTGAGGAGATAGAGAGAGAACCTTAGAAAGATGATCTTGCACTGATGGATCCATTTTCCAGATCATGGAGCTTCCTATATATATTCACAGTTTCACATGATGAATCAGATTAACAATCCTGAATATTCATATATACATTAACAAACCAATAAAGGTTCTGAATCAAAACCCTTGAAACTTACTTGTTGTAGGAACAGCAGCAGCATATAAAACACAGGAAAGAGCCAGAAGAATAACCATAAGCCTGAGGAGGGCTTTCTTCTCCATGATATGTCAGAGTAGATATATATATAGAGAGAGAGAGAGAGGGATATGATAAGCGATTTAAAGAAAAGAGAATAAAAGTAGAAATGCAAAGCTTGGTGAGATGACATGGGGGAATTGCAAAGGGATCCTTTATATAGAAGAGCAAGGCTTGAACTACTGAATTAAATATCTGGAAAAGAATAACAACAGCATTACAGCAAAGTAATATATATGTATGTATTTTCTAACTTTGAGTTATAATTTGTAATGTCTCTTTCATGGATAAACTAAACAGGCATTTACCACCATAAATACACGGTGAGATGGGTGTTCTGCTAAGTACTCAACTCAAATCATTTAAGAATATAGAGCTATGCTTGTTGATTTAACTTCTATGATTATTAGCCAGTCTTCATTATCGCTCTTTTTTGTTGTTTCTTTTTCTCTCTTTAATATTAATCTGAGGCTTTATTCTGACTATAATACTCCATTTAAGGAGGTACCAAATGGTTTTCACTTTGTTTTACCGCTCTCATATTTGTTAACAAAGCTACTAGAGAGTAGAGATTATAAGTTCCTTTGTTTTCTATAATAATCAGCTTAATCATCATGTCATATAGACTTATCAAAAGTCATATTCAATGACACAGAATTAAATTGAAGCTAACAAAAGACGGCTATGCACATGATAGACATATGCTTTTCAGTACGCACGTTTATGACATGCATATTCACTTTTTTAGATTAATCACCACTTACCATAGTTATTGGCGATCGAGAGAATTGGATCCATGTGCCCATTTTTTAGCAGCAACAACAATAAAATAATATGCATTTACTGTTTTCAGAATAACTTGGTAAATGGTAAACAAATATAGAAACCCCCATTAAATGTCAAGAAACCGCACACAAATGATGCATCCATCCAAGTACTATTGTTTCCTTTGTCGATGGCTAAACGTGTTATCTATTTGGAACACCACTTGCCGACATATAAAATGCTATTGAATAGAATTCATAACAAAAAAATAAAAAAAGCGATATATATATATATATATATATATATATATATATATATATATGGGTTTTCATTTTGTCCTTTGACCTTTAACATGACACAACAAAATTTCCTACACACACAACATTTTGTGGAGCCCACAGTTTTTAAAACACAAAAAATAAATAAAAATTAATGCACGCAAAACGAATCTCTATAACATTACATAATCACTTTTCCTTCAAAGTAACTCTTACAAAATCCTATATATATATATATATATATATATATATATATATATATATATATATATATGGGACAGGATTTGTTTACAAAATTTTTGGAAATTTTTTATAAATTACACTATCTTCTCCCAAGAGAACATAGTGTAGTTTGCAAAAGTTTGTATTCTCCCAGGAAACTATAGTGTAGTTTGTAAACAAAAAAGTTTGTAAATATATATAACCTGCCCCTATATATATATATATATATATATATATATATATATATATATATAATTTTCTCATTTTACGTGAGAAAATTTTCTTATGTCACATTCTCAATGCAAAGTGAAAAGACAAAAGAATAAAAATGGGACCCACATTTTGATTGTGTGTGTAACATGAGAATCTTTTCTCATGTAAAATGAGAAAAGATTAACCATATATATATATATATATATATATATATATATATATATATATATATTGCTCAACATTGCCGGTAGAGCCCCTCTCGAAGAACAAAATTTTAGTGCAGCAAAAGTACCTAAGTGGGAACTTCCTTTTTGCAAATGTGAAAAAAAAATTTCCACTCTTTATGTCCCATTTTTTTTCACATTTGAAAAATGGAAATATCTACTTGAATACACCGGATGCACTAAAGTTATTTTCCCTCCGAGGTTATTTTGTGTGAACTGGGACCACCATCTTTAGGTGGCCCCTTAGTGTAAATAGGAGGGTAAAATGGGAAAAGTGAAAAAATAATAAGAATAAAAAAAGAAAGAGAAAATTAATGTTGTGAGAGGAAACACCAAAAAATTCAGTGGTGCTGGAGCATATTAAATTTTTCCCTACTTGAGATTCTTTCATTATACGAACAAACTGTAGGGAGATACGTGTACAATGTATGTTTTAGTGCACCGTGGGGTTGTGTTAAAAGATTGGAGTATTTGACACTTGTTAGGGTGACACAAATGGGTTATATATATTGTAAATGAACAAAGTGTCCTTAAGAAGGACAGCTTCCCCAAAAAATAGATGTTTATAGGAATTGCAATCTATTATCCCAGGTGTCAGGTGTTCCTTTTTTGCAAAGGAGTTGAGTGCGTTGGTAGGTAGGTGTTAAGCACCCTTATGGGTATCATCATCTTTGAAGAACAGCATAAATTGTTGCTCATCGAGGTATCACTAATCAGTGTCCACCATGAACATGAGCCCAGTCCATTGGGCCCCTCGCCATCAATTTTAGAATCTCATAAAGCTATACCTTTGCTAATTATTATATAAAATATCTCTGTTGTAATTGGCCTATATCTGGGCTTTACACCTGCCCAATACTTCTATTGTTTACTATTTTTGGACCCAAGTTCTGGTGTAAAGGTTAATATGCGTTGTTATAATATAGATAAATATCTGAAAGTTTTTTTTTTTATTATTGGTATTTGGACCACAACATTTCGATTAATTCATCTTTCAAATTTAGTCAAAGGGAACCTACCCATACCCAAATTCGAGATTATTAAAAAAAAAAAAAATGAAGTGTGACCTCAAAAACTTATATAAATAAAATACCCTTATATATATATATATATATATATATATATATATATATATATATATATATATATATATATGTGTGTATGATCCTTTGACACCGGTGTCAAATTTTAAATTTGACATCTCATCTGAGAGCTGTTAGATCAAAATAATCAATAGTATGACATGCTTGCAAATCAGAGTCATTGATCTTTTTTGATCTAACAGCACTCAGATGAGGTGTTAAATTTGACATTTGACACCGGTGTCAAAGAATTCTACTTATATATATATATATATATATATATATATATATATATATATATAATTATCTCATTTTGCATGAAATGATTATCCTATGCAACATGAGGGTTTTATTAATCTCATTTATCATCAGATAATTATCTTATGTTGTAGAGAAAATAGATGGGTCCCACAATTACAAGAAAAAAAGAAAAAAAAAAGTGGGATACGAAAATCGAAGTGAGAGAAAATGAGAGAATATATCTTATGTGAAAGGAAAGTAATATTTTCCATATATATATATATATATATATATATATATATATGGGATAAATAAGAGTTATATTGTGGGAAAAATAATTTGGTAATGTTAAGATAAGACAAAATAAAATCATTGAACAAAGTGTCTGGTCATATTTTTTTATTATTATTTTTTTTTTATCTTTTAGTGTTGCATGACTTCATGTAACATGATAAAATAAAGACTATATATATATATATTTGGTTGGTAGGTATCAAGTTGCCTTGCAAAGAAGCACGTCACCCTTATGAAGTAATGGAGAAAGCTGTCCCCTCTACAACAAATTAATCAAATTGTTCTTAATTAATCACCGTGCACAACTTAATCATCAAGCGTTTGTGGGCTTGGCTCTAGTGAGTAAGTGAGTTGTTGATGAAAATATATATTAGCAAGCTTGGTTTATTGTAGGTTGTACAATCTTAGATGATGTCTCCTGTTAGTTGTTACTTAGACATAATCATTTCATGTTAACCTAGGACAACTCTTTAATTAATTGAATCTAGGATGGCCTCCATTATAAGTTGCTTTAATGAGAACCGGTTAATTATGTACAATTACTGATACAAATAAAAGGGAAATAGTTGTCTTATGTCACATAAGACATCTATTATAATATCCTTAACTTAAATAATTTAATTAATTACTTTAAGTTAAGTAATTAAGTATGTATTAGTGAGTAAAATCAAGTATAAGACATAATTAAGTGAATTGGTGTCACTTTTGGGGTAAAAAGTGTGCCCAGTGAAAATTAAGGAATATAATTGGGTGTAGGTAAAAGTACCCAAAATATAAAAATGAAAGTGAAAATATTCCTGGAAAAATATTCCAGACTTTTGGGTAAAGTTTGGTAATTAATGAAGTTGAATAGATAGATGAACCAATACCCACTTAACCTATGTTAAGTGGCAAGCCACTTAAGAACCCAAAATATCCCCTCCCTAACCCGTGTGCAGAGGAGAGAAAGAGAGAAAAGAAGAAGAAGGAGAAGAAGGAAGAAGGGGGAAAAAACCCTAGGTGATGCAAATCTCAGTCAAATTCATCCATTCCAAAGCCTAATCCACTCCAAATCTTCTCCTCTTTCATAATGCAAGCTTAGTTTTGAGTGTGAGTCTTTGTGGAGAGAGATTTCATCGCTCAAAATTCGACCCTTCTGTGAAAGTGTGGGGTTTTTGGAGCTTTAACCTCCATGGAAGCTTGAGGAACAATCATTCCTTGTTGTGTGATCCATTGTGGTGAGTTCTCCACTCTCTTTGACACAAATTCCTTGGGTTTTGCATGATTTAGGTTTCGATGAATAGTGTTTTAGGGTTTTATGTTAATGTGAGTTGATTGGCTATGTTCGAGAAGGATTGAGACTTAGTGTATGTTATGGAAAATGATAGAAATGATAAATAAACGGTAGAAATGAGTTTAGATTGTCATTTTGGTGAAGTTTGTTATTTGAGTAAATTATGCTTGGAAATTAAGGATATTCTTGAATGGTAAGTCATTGTTTGATTATAAAATTGATTGTGATCCTTGTATTAATAGGATTGAGGCAAGAGAACCAAGTGGAGTGACCAACCTTTGTGGTTGTGCGCAATTGAGGAGAGTTCAAGAGCAAGGTAAACCTTTGGACCTTGGGGTTGATCTCATTGAGTGTTCCACCATACTCCGTTGAGGAGAAATGGTTTTTGAGATGTGATATATAATTATGATAGTAATTGTATGCTCATGCATTGATTCATGCATTGATACATGTTATGATTGATTCATGATTATTGGTTGATGTTGATTGTTGAAGAGTCATTGAGGAATGGTTATAGAGGTAGAAAATAATGAATGAGGTAATGGTTGAGGATTGTGATTGAGGTTATGACTGATAGTATTATGATGAGGATGATTGGTAGGAACTTCCCTTGGAAACAGCCCTATGTGGATCTCCATGTGGTTAGAGCCTAAGAGAAACAGCCCTATGTGGATCTCTCTTGGAGGTTTCTAGGTTAAGGTTAAGGACTTCCCTTGGAAACAGCCCTATGTGGATCTCCATGTGGTAAGAGCCTAAGAGAAACAACCCTTTGAGGATCTCTCTTGGAAGTCCATATAATGGTTATTGATAAGAATGTGTTGAATTGTTATGATTATGTGCACATCGAAAGTGAACCTTAGGGTGGAGAGATCTCCAAGGACCCCTAATTTACTGTGATATATTCGTATATCTCACCCCGTGTTGTGGGGCATCATTTCAGGTACTGATAGAGGTGAGGTTGATCGAAGCAAGAAGCATGAGTAAATTGTACCTGATAGCTTGATATTTTGAGTTGCATGCCATTTAGAATTGCTATATGTATATTTTGATGTCACATGATGTATTTTGGAGGACTTAGTGCATGATCATTGTAGTAGTAATTGGTATCTGGTACATGGTTACTTGCTTTGATCATGTTCCTTTTGTAGCTAAGTCCTTTGGCATGTATATGAAATTTGTAAGGACAACGATGTAATTGAGACATGATGATGTTGTAATGTTGTGATTAATGAAGATATATGTAAGATGAAATGGTATGCATGCCCTTCTTAGTGTATGAGTGTCTTTAAAGACTAGAATTTATGTAGTGAAAGGGATTATATGATGTCAAATAGGTGAAGGAAGACCTTTAGGTTGGAAAACCAATTAAAAACAAAGATACCCTATCTTGTTGTCCAGATTTCGTATCCTATATGATAGATTTGGACTTTTGTGTCTTGATGGAAGTTGTAGATATGTTTCTTAGCTTTCCATAGAGACCAAGATTGTGTAATTTGGATAAGTATAACTAAAGTTATGGTTAAAACACCACAGGCAGGTCAAACTGCCTTGTTTTGGTGCTTGCTCCTGACTGCCCACGCTATGAGCGTGAGATTCACGCTCTGAGCGCCAACTTCCAAAATGAGGCAGTGGCTTTGGCGCTGAGGGCGCCACTGTGGCGCTAGGAGCGCCGTCCTCCCTGTGTCCTGCGCATCAGTGGCGCTGATAGCGTGGGACTGACGCTATCAGCGCGGAGGGTCCTGATGATTCAGCACCTGTTTTCTTAGAAAACGCATAACTTGAGCTGTAGAGCTCCGATTTGAGCGCGGTTTGAACCCACGCGTAACTAATGAAAAATCCTATAATATAATGGGCAAATGGAGACCATAATAAATGAAATGAAAGTATGGTATTAAGCTTTAAGTATTTTATTCCGCAATGTATTATGGTTATGGTCACGCAATTGGTTAATTTTAATTCGGCTTGTTTTAAAAGAAAAATTTAACCGGATTTTAATTGAACCAAAGTGATTGTAATTGCGCTTAATATCATAAGTCAATGTTAACAAACCGATTCTAGAACGGGGTGTTACATCTATCTTATGTTATACAACCATGGAACTTTGTACCTGCTTTTTCTTTTTTTTTTTATTATTTTAAATATTATGGGTCCCACAACTTTGTTTCACTCACATGAGATAACTATCTGATGTGATATAAGATTAATAACTCCCCAAATAAAATTAGGGTTTTTTGTGTCATATGACATGATAGATGCTAACCCCATAAAATTATGGGAAATGTTAGAATTATGTAACAGGAACCAAAATCACTTTCCCGTGGATACAACTCTCGGTGGGACCCACGAATTAAAAAAAAAGAAAGAGGTGCCGTAATCGATAAAAAACTGCGAGTGTAGGAAAAATTTTGTTACTTCATGTTACATAACTCTCACATTTCCCTAAAATTATTGGTTGCCCATCCATGTCTTCAATATGTTCATAATCTACTGTATTTGAATGACACACAATAAACCCATTTCATTAGATGGAGGGCCCCAACCAGCCAATTCCTCCCATGTAAGACTGGGACTATGGAAGCTCACCCTTACCATTCCCTATGTATTGTGTGTGAGAAAATTAACCAAAATGTAACAAGCAAATAGATGGTTATGCAATGAGCATTTAACTCTTCATGTAATTATTAAACTCACATACACATTATTTAACTCATTCATATAAACAGGCAGACACATTTCTTTACACCGCATATGCTATCTTTTAAAGCATTCAACTATTCAAGGGCTCGTACGATAATACACGTGTATAGTTTATGTCATCTACAAATTGTCAGTTATCATTAAGGAACTCCAGCACTATTGTGTTACACCAAGTCCAATAATATACCAATATTTTTGGTGGGCCATGGAAAATATTTTCTATGCTTCAGGACCACCCAATGATTTGATGCTCCATTTCATAATATTAATTTTTTCTTTCTCTTTTTTACCCCTGTTATTTTTCTTCTTCTCCAATTTTACTCTCTCATTTATACTAAGGGACCACCTAACAAATGGTGGTCCCGTTCCACAATAAATTCTCTCTCATCCATGATCCATCCAAGCTAAGTTGTCACTCTTAAGATTTTTTTTTTTTTTCAATAAAGTAACTCAACAAGTGAATCGAACAAATTTCACTTTACATTTCAGATAATCTGTGCTTGTATTAGTTTTTTTTTTCTTTAGAAAATAATTATAATAAAAATAAGATAGGATATTATGCCTACTTTTTTCATACCTACTCTACCTACTTATATTCAATACCATTAGATCAGAATCTCAACTTACTTTTATCATTTCTTTCTTTTCTTGAAATTCTGATCTAACAGATTTAAAGATGAGTAGGCAAAATAGACATGAAAAAAAGTGGACATGATATTTTATCCCAATAAGAATACTCTAAAACTTTTAATTATAATGTTATTTCGTGTGTAAATTAAACAAAATCCTGAGTGAAAGGGTAAGAAAATTTCCTTTATTTTCTCTCCTTTTATATCATGATACCAAACCACTCTAAGAAATACTAGGAAGTCAGCATTGTTCCGGCTGGAGGGGGTTGTCCAAGCCTGTCTAATAACGTTGGTCCTATACTCCTATTGGCTCATCGGATGGTGCGAATACATGTAAAAGTATTTCAATACTAAGTTTTAAAATAAGGGAAGATAGAGAAGTGATCACACATAACGGGTAACTCCACACACAAGACTTTATGAGGGTAGAAATTGGATGAATTATACAAGCTTATTCTTACAAATTTTTTTTTTTTTTTTTTTTTACTTTTATTTTCTAAAGATACTATTTCCATACAATCCATGACCTTTCAGTCACATGAGGCACTTAATGCCTAAGATGATACATGTTATTGAACATGGGCTTAATAGAGATCATATGGTCCAACCTCCAAAATCTTCTTGGCGATACCAAACTTTTTGAAAATACGTGGTGCTTTATTTCTTGGCTCCAATTATATACAGTTAACTAAGTTTTATCAAGTAATATTGTAAGAAATATATATACATATTTGAATGTTGGTAAAAAGTGGAATGGAAGAAAAAAAATAAAGCAAAAAGATTTTTAGGCGAATTAAATAAAAGAAATCTCTCCGTAATTATCTTAAATTAAGAAAATTGAAAATACTCAGTGAATTAAGAGAATAGTGAAGAGTATTAAAAGATTATATACCAATCTTTTTTCTTTTGTAAACTGTTAAAGAATATGTTATCTCTCCACTCCACCATAAAGACAAGGTGACCTAATTTCTTTTCTCTTCTTTTATTTTGTCTAAACGTATACCAGAAAATTTAATAAAATAATTAGCTTTAAAAAATGCTATAGCTTCTAATTTGACGCAAGGAATTTAGCTGACTTCACATATATTGATATTCCCATTCCCACTTTATACGTTGTATTCTTAATTATAAGAGAAGTATAAAGGATCCTTCTCACCCTCAGATATTGAAGTCCTAATTAAGTTCGTTCGGGATGGAGTGGTGCAAGTTTAAGTGGCATTAAGGTTGTTGTTTTTCCTTTTTTTGTTTTTTAAATGACATTGACGTTTTCTAAAAGATAAAGATGTTTGCAGAAACTATTTGAAGTGTGTGTATAACCTGTATTATGATTGGAAAAAATTTCGCTCGTGGTGACAAAAATGAGTTGTCAACCCGAATCGATGGTAACTTTAATAAATTATACGAGAATATGTGCGGACGGCTAAGTGTTCATATATAAATTTTTGCAAGTTCATTAATTTTTGTAAAAGATTTAATTTTAAGGATGAATTATAATTAGACTGATTCACTTATATTTATATTAAGTATTTATTTTCCTTCTCCATTATATGTAGATCTTTTATAAAAAATAAGTTCATTTAAAATGGTTTTAATATCAAAATACTTTTATTTGTATTAATGACTGAAAAAAAGACATTAATAAATATTAGTATTGTCATCAAAGATTGAAAAATAATGGTTGCACACTATTTTTTCACATTGTTTTAGGCTATCCGTATTCAAGAAAAAAAAAAGTATTAAAGTATGCTTTTTTATTTTATTATTTTTAAAAAAGGTATATAAATATGACTAATAAAAATAGTGTGCAAAATAACTGTCGCTACTGATTTTCATTTACCCATTTAATTTGATGAGATGCAATTGATACCCAGCCACCTCTAATTGTGTGGATTATGAACGGCGAATAGATGAAGTTAGGTCCGTGCGCACAGAATAGAAAAATGAATGAACAAGTTGACTTTTTTTATGCTTTGTGCGGTACATTCATTTGTCTTTGAAGTCTCTTTATTGTGTGCCACCTATTTAAGCACAAATGGAATGAGGCTCTCTCTGCCAATGCCATTACCAATCACTTCTCAGTGATTATCCTTGTCATCCAACTTATTGGTGTTTGCTATTCATTATCTAATTCAAGATGCATAGAAATATCCTGACACTGCTACTGCCACTGATCCTCTGTTTGGGTTTCTCGCTTGTTCTATATGCCTCTGCTATCCCTGCAACCAGTAAGCCTTTCTTAGGATATATGCAACCATTTTTGTTCATTTTTATTTTTTTATTTCGATTTTTGTGTAAAATATGATGAATTGGATTTATTTGCCTTGTTTCAGGAACCCAAAATTTGAAACTTGAAGATACAGCAGCTGAACCTTCTTTAGCTAAGGTAAGTGCTCCTAAACTTTTGTCATATCCCCTTAAGATTATCAGATTTATGAGTCCTAGCTACCAAGTTACCATCCCCTTTTAATTACTATTTTGATGTTAAGGTGGTGTTGTCATGTGAGTCACAAACACCAGTTCAATTTATATAATCAACCTTTTATAAATATAAATCCCCAAGATGGTTTAACCCTTCAAGCAATCAAGAGTTTTATAGCACCATGTCTATTTTTATTATTATTTCCGACCGATAGGAGGTAAACTTTGAACCAACTATGGTTCTCCGTGTGATCTGAAAGTCACTGGTTCAAATACAAAAAATATTTTTTTAAAAAAATACAAGAATAAAATTGTATATAATCAACCATCCTCTCTACTATCAAAAGTTAGATAAGTCTACCAAACTCTTTTGGCACAGATGGTAAGGAGTCTGGGCCACTTAACCAGAGGTCTCGAGTTCGAGCCCTGGGAATGGAAAAAAAAGATTTGGGAAAGCCGCCCCCGAAAGGATCCGATAGTGCTTGATGGGGATTAGTCTTCGGTTACGGCCAGAGGATACCTTTGAATTTATTCAAAAAAAAAACAAAAAAAAAGTTAGAGAAGCCTTGAACCAAAAGGATTTGGATAACTAAGTTAAAAAAAAAAACTTTTTTAGCTATCAATGGTTTCTCTCTTTTTATTTTGCCTTTGTTTATAATCTGTTTTGCAGGTGGAGTATGAGCTTAATGTTGGAAATGGTGAGGAGGTGTTGATTGATATGGACGAAGGATTCATGGAGAGGAGGATGGATTTGGAAACCCAAGACTATGGAGGGACAGGAGCAAATAGAGATCATGACCCAAATTCCCCTGGAGGCGTTTAATCCAAAAATTGCAATGTACATTAAATTAGTTGCACCTTTCACCCTAAGCTGTAAAAGAGTATCTAGATATATATGTTTTTTTTTTTTTTTTTTTTTTTTTTTTTTGTCTTCTCTTATGTAACAAAATATGCATGATTGCCTCCCCTTTATTAATTTATAATTTATGTTTGTTTGTTCACAGCTTTATCTGGTGTTGTATTCAAAAGCCATATGTTATGTAACTTGAATGTTTATTTCAAATAAAATAAGATTGTTCCACAAGAAATGATTGTGTAGTATTCAAAAAAAAAAAAAATTTAATTATAGTAAAACGAAGCTTGAACCAGGGCAAGAATGAAGCAGCACTAGATGAGTATTTGTTCCGTTATATTTTGGTCACATTCTTTAATGTTTCGGGATGGTTTACTTCAGACTCGACATCTTTAAAGTGCATCAAATAAGTATAGCTTGGCACTACAGGCTCGGCCTGATTAGATGGGAGATAACATGAATTTAATTTTCAGTAAATATATTTTTGAGGAGGGGTAAAAAGTTTTAACATTGGCTAAGCTGTAATTAGATATTATTTTTATAGTCGGATCAAAGAGTTTAAATTTGTGAAAATACTGAAAATCTTTTCGGCTCAAAGTGATAATTAAGGTTGGTATAAGCTATGTAGCACGGACACCGACACGGGACACGTGACACGATACGACACGACACTCCGATACGTTAATTCTAAAAAATGTTGGATTTCGACACGTTAGGACACGTTTTAATATTAAATAATATTTTTAATTTATATAGTGTATATTATATTTAATATTCAGTAATTTAACAAAAAAATGAATCTAAACTTATAATATTCTTAAATTTTGCAAAGAAACATAAGATACCACAAATATTTATATTAAATTTAATAAAATGGTAATCACAATCCAACGAATCTAATAATTGGAACTAAAAACTCAACGCAACGCAACCTTTGAATCTTTTTTTGAATTTTTATAAAGCATGTTGAAGTGTCGGGGAGTGTCGGGAAGTGTCGGACACGACACGTCAAGATTTTTGAAGTGTCGGTGCTTCATAGGGTATAATTAATGATAGGATGTTTTTTATATTATAAAAAATAAAATTATTTCTTACACACATAAAAAAAATATATAAAATCCATAAAGCCATATAAATATAAGAGAGAGAAAAATATGAGTCTTTTTTTATATATTTTTATATTTATAATAAATAAAATTATCTTCTTTCAAGATATTAAATCCTTTAATTAATTACCGATCCAACTTCACTGCACTTTGACTTCACGTGCAGGTGCAGCTACGTTTTCCAGTTGGCAAATAATTACAACGTACAAGACAATTGTCAATTGGCATAGTTCATTTATTAAATTCTTTCCATTTAATTTATAGTTTATACGTGAGGGTCAACAGTTATTGATGTGACTATTATAAAACAAAACGCCAAATGAATATTAGATCATGAAAGAAAATGACGACAATTTGTTTTGCTAAATAGAAATTATATTTTGCCTTAATTTGACTTTGTTTAGCAAATTAAATACAAATAATACGGTTCCCCAAAAAAAAAATACAAATAATACGAGTAAATGGTGGTTCAGTTCATTAAAAGAGTTGTTTGGGCACAAGTTGATGATATAAATTATGGGTAACTTGGTATGAGATAGATATATTGACTTTTTTTTTTTTTTTTTGGTACAGCTTATATTGACTTTATTAATACCTACAACGTGCACTGTTTTTTCTATGCACGAAATAGCTGGCTATAAATCTATAATATAACTCCATCTTATTTAAGGGTTTATCATCTATCATTTAACATAATCATAAAAAATTTCCTACACTCACAACATTTTGTGGGGCCCGCAGCAAAAAAAATTCCGACACGCAAAATGTATCTCTATAATATAATACAATCACTTTTCTTATAACATAACTCTTATAAAATCCTTTGTTTAATGGTCACGTATAAATACAAAATTGTGTGATGAATACACAGAGGACTTTTCTGAGTGTACGAGAATCATATATAGTCCAATCAAAGTCCTCCCCCGTCCTTTTGGTTATTAAAAGGTAATAAAAAATAGTGGGAGTGGGGGTAAGTCTTCCACTACATGTTTAACGTGTTCTCTGAAACTAAGATGAAGATATGAATCGTTGAATTTTTTTTGAGATTTTCGAAAATTTAATTGTGATAATTCTATTTATTCATATTGAGTATAAGGTTTTTGAAAATTTTCAGAAAAATTAATATTTTCGGTGTAAAAATTATATGTATAATTTTTTTCCAAAATACCACAAAAAAATAGTATCATTTTATGGTATTCTTAGAATTTCAGGTGTTAGAAAATTTTTACGCTTTTTTTGAGATAAAATTCCAGTAATATTTTAGCCTATCAAATTATTTTCTAGTAACATTTTTGAAAAAATGATTCTCTCAATGTATTCCTCGAAATCATGATTTTCGAACAAAAAAATATTTATCCTTTACCAAACATCTCGAATAATACTCTTGCCCTTGTGTAATAATGCTCTTGCTCCTACTATCACACGACTTATTCTGATTTATTTTAATATAGAGTTACGTCCATTAAGTTTGTCACTATATTTTATTTACATTTATAATGTATTTAATTATATATATATATATATATATATATATATATATATATATATATATATAAATTTTAAAAATCGTAAAACGCAATAGTTATTCATGGTCCAAATCTAATTTATTAAACAAAAAAATTATAAAATAGGAGTCATCCTCAACTATCATGTACTTATATAAATCTGGTTATTGTTTAGAGTCATAAGCAAAAGAAAGTTTTATCAAATGATGATAGCTCGGTTGGTGTCAAGAAATTGAACAGGTAAAGGTAAAAGCATATATTCGATCTTTTTTAGTATCGTCTTTGAGAGGGATTTAAAACATTAATCCTAGGACCAGTCCCAAATCGGATTAATCGCGAACCAATGAACCAATTAGATTATCTCAAAAAAAAAAAGAGTAAAGTTAATCCTTTTGAGTAACTAACATGTGTCTTCTTTTAATTTCAGAGGGATCACAATTTTAACTAACTAAATCTATTTTGAATTTTACAGAGACTACAAATTAACTTTTTTTAAGAGATTAAAATAAGTATCATAATATTTGTTAAGTAGCAAAAGATACTTTACTAAATAAAAACAAAAATCGGAAGTTCGCTCACTCTGAACAGAAGCAAGAAAGAGAGGGATATGATGCTTGTGGAAAAATTAGGCAAAACAGAGTTAAGCCAACATAGCTAACGTCAAATAATAAATAAGAATTAATAGATACTATATTCTCCCATCACGGCCATCAGAGCTCCAAAACTGAAAACTTCTAACTCCATGTGGGCCCTTTCCATTTTATTTTATGTTTTCTAACTAAAAGTTTATGTGGGATTTAACTATCGGTGCTTGTTAAAAAATATAATATAAATCATTAGAAAAGTTCTAATTCAATACTTTGAGATTTTGGGTAGAGATAGTTTTCATACCATGTAAAGAACCACTTCAACCCAAAATTTTAAAATGTTGGATGAGGACTTTTTTTAATGAATTATATTATATTCTCTAATAGTACTCCATTAGAGTTAGGATAAATTCCTCAACCTCTTTAAGAAATTTTGGAATGAATTACAAATCGTATTACCAACGAGATCCTCGCATTGTTCAGCAAAAACTAAATTCACGCCCTTGTGGTATAAACCTAATCCTTAATCAATTAGGTCCGCCCATTTTAGTTGTAGTGGCAAACCATCCAACGGATAGAATAGGTCATCACTGGTCAAAATTTGCATCATTCAATCCACAATAAGAGGCCACTTTTGGCCCAGTTGCCAGCATCACTCTCATGGACCCATAGTCTTCATAATGGAATCCCACATAATATCACTCAACTTCGATGCAAGCAAGTAGCATTTTATTTATTGACACCGAATTGAGAGCATTATTCATGGTATTTGCTCTTGATTACGTATCCCATAGGCTTTGTATTTTGCATTCATTGGCAAACTCTAACAAAAGGTTGTTCAAATGAGTGCATGAGGCTGCACAATTGGGGGACTAAGAGAGAACATGCAGTTTTCCTTACTCAGCCAAGATCATAAATGGTGTTTTCCTAATATTAATTGCAATTTTTTTTTTTTTTTTTGGATTACATCCGGGTATCAACACAACCAATAGCCATGAGACTAATCTATCGCCCCAGATTAGCGCACAAAGCGGTGAAGAGCTGACCATGAGGTCATCTCTTTTTATATCACATGCAAGATCTGGACTTTTACTTAATTGAAAATATTATTATATAATGAATTCTTGCTTAACTTTAAATTAGTTAACAAACTACAACAACACCATGAGGTCATCTCTAGTGGCCATTATAGCTTCACTAATTTTTTTATTATTATTATTAACTTCGAATTTGATTCACTGGATATGGTAGTGTTTTTTAGTAAAACGTGGGTGAGCCCGATTGTTAGTAGTTCAGATCGATTAATTATACTTAGATGATTATTTTAATCGTGATAGTATTTCCTTTTTCACAAATCCTTATTATGCTTAAAATATAATTACGTGAGAGGCAACTCCCATGCATGCTAGATAAACCGGTCTTCTAGCATTTTTCTTTCTTGTTTTTTTTTTTTCGGGGTAAAATTTCTTATTCTATTTTATTAGCTTAGAATGTGTTTGTATAAATTAAAAAAAAAACTTATAGTACATAGTTTTTTTTATTATTATTTTCGAAAACTTTTCTTTCTTACTTTTAAAAGAAGTTAAAATCATGTATTTGTACTTTAAAAAAAAACTTATTTTATTAGCATAACATTTTTTTAGACATGTTTTTAAAAGAAAAAGAACTTTTTTATAAGGAAAAAAAATACGTTTTTAGAAGAAAAAACTTAAACAAACGGGTTCAATCTACATGAATAATTCTAATTTTGATGCATCTACATGAATTATGTTAATTGAACATATCTTAAATATAAATAAAATAACTCAAAAATTAATTAAATTTGAACAAGAGGAAGGTACCACTATATTAATATAACTAGAGTTACTATAAAGATGTCCTATAAAAAAATGAAGTAAATACTTTTTTGGAAATTTGAAGGTAATGCTATATATATATATATATATATATATATATATATATATATATATATATATATATATAATATATATATATATATATATATATATGGGTCCGCTAGCACAATCATGATTTTCCTAAAATATAGAAGGTAATGTGTGTCTCGGCCAGGGGCATACGGATCTCCATTTACATAAAAACAACCTCAATTTAGCAAAAATAACGTATATTGTAATTTATGTATGAAATTCATTTAAACTTTGGGTATAAATTATAATGAGGAGGGATATTCTCACTACTAAATTTTTTTACTACCAACTTACTATCTATCTAATCACAATTAGATTAATATTTTCTCTTTCTTCAATTTTTTTTTTAACATTCTCTCTTTGATCCAATGGTGATGTGATGAGTAGTAAGTTGGTAGTAAAAAAATTTGGTAGTTAGAATATCCTCACTCAATTATAATAAGTCATTTTACGTGGTATCAGAATGCATATTATGTGCACAATAAATTTAAATTAGTCTCCGATTCACTAACAAGAGCCAATAAAGTTTTTATGTTTATGACGTGTGAAAGTTGTAACCATTACGAAATCCTCAGGTGCAATTTTTTTTCTTTTATTTATTATTTATTTATTTGGGGGAGGGTTTACGTCCTTTCTCACATTTCTACTTGTGATCACTGGGATTGTACCAACCCTCTCGAAACCTTAATGGCTGTCTATTTATATGGAATGCTCTCATATAATTTAGAGAAAATATTTTTTATGTTGTATGAGAATTCAATTTTCATGTTGTGACTCTTCGATTTGCGTACAAAGTTTTTTTTTTTTTTAATAAATGTGAAACACACCACTAGTTGAGTCACAACATGAGAATTGAATTCTCATGCAATATGAGAAAATCAAACCGCTATAATCTATGTTCAGTTTTGGTTTTTTGCGTTAAAAGTTCTAACCCCTTATTAGCACTTGTTTCCCATTATTATACCTAAAAAATGCGACAATATGGGATAGTGTGATACTATTTCTTATTTACGTTGAACTATGAATTGGGGAATTGTTACAACTTGCTACTTATGCAAAGTAGAAATGGTCAAGAAAAAATCGATAAGGAATGACTTAGAATCTGCATGAATAAATTGATGAGGAACCCTACACCCCACCTAAATTTGCAATTTGTCAGCACATAAACCATCACGAAAGCACTTCCAAAATGACAATTGCACTTCTTCACCCAAATAGAAAAACAGGACATATCCAGAGTATGGGAATATGTTATGTAAATAACTTTCGAGATAACTTTAACCACATCTAGCAGGTAACTCCGGTGTTATTCCGTCGTTGTGCATCATACAACAACTAATATCACAAAGGGAAAAAATGTTTATCCTTTTAAATGACATAACTTATATCCTTTCACTCTCACAAAGAGGTGGGACCCACACCTTTAATTTTTTCTTTTATCAACTATCTCCTCCTTTATCTATCTCTTTCTCTATCTTAAAATGACACAACTTTACATCCTTTAAAATGACACACACTTTACCCTATCACAAATTATGTTATAACCCTGTTAGTGAAAATATTTTGGTTCTAATTATAGTGTTTTTCAGATATTTATTTCGGTATTATCTTTAAAAGAAAGTAATGTATTTCAAATTTTTAAAATTATAAATTGTGTATAACTTTTATAGATTTGTATGTAATTTCCTTAAATTCATATTTTTTATTATTCTATTTGTAAGATTTAATATAAATTTATAATTAAAAAAAATATGATTTTCTCATTTAAACAAAATAAAAAATTCAAGATACATAGACCCAATTTTTCCCCCTCAAAATACTCTGAGTTGAAAGCGTTTGGTGATATTGGGGTTAGGGTACCATATGTTTCTGCCACATACTTTCAATAACAACTCATTATCCACTTTCTCGGCAGGACAAAACATAAATCTTTGCATCACAAAATATTTTTCATATTACCGTTAGTGGTTCATAGATGTATTCTTTGAGGGTAAAGTATGTTAATATACCCTCTAGAAGATGTTTAGATATGGACTAATACTATTTGGCCAGATTTACTCGGCCTAAAGTGGATGTCAGAACACATATCTATAAATAATCACCATTTACTATATCTGACATGATTTTTTTCACGATTGACACAACAGTCACTCATATGTAGAAACGGTTTAGTAACACCTCACCATTGTAGAACATATTACAACCACTTATATATATGTCGTCTCTACCTTAAGGGAAGGACCATCACTCTCATCATCTTGCATAGATTGCTTATAGTACTTTGCAGGTGAATAGATCATCTCACTCCACCGCAACACACAAAGGGTTTCATCCCACAATATGTCCAATCACTCACAGATGACCCAAATTAATCCATATAAGATCATTCCACCTTAAAATGTAAATTAACCTATTACACTAAAAAAAATACACTACCTAGCCACAATGGTTTAGCCACACTGATATAAGATGTTGTGAAAATTAAAAAGAACTCTAAAGTGTGCATTTCTTAAAATAAAATTATTTCATAAAGTTTCTCTGAAATTAAAAATAACCCATGGCAGATACATCATAACGAAAATCTTCCCCTGAAGTTTAAAAGTAAAATTTTATAATAATTAATTTTATTTAATATAATTTTTCAGGATAAACAAATATGTTACAAGTTTATTAACTTTTTGCATAATTACTTTAAGACAAGGTGCTAACACATTCCTTATCGATAATTGATTCTCGGATTCATTCAATCTCTCTCTCTCTCTAACAAAAGAGCAGTTGCTTACATAGAAGTGTTTTTCAATCTCTCTCTCTCTCTCTCTCTCTCTCTCTCTCTCTCTCTCTCTCTCTCTCTCTCTCTCTCTCTCTCTCTCTCTCTCTCTAACAAAAGAGCTATTGCTTACATGGAAGTGTTTTTCCAATAATTTCTCAAAACAAACAAATATTGATAATGACTTATTATTTTATTTTCAATTTTTCACCCTCATGTAAGTATCCGATTAAAACGTATACCAACCTAATAATTTCTCGCATTAATAACCCCGAAGCTAAAGGTTTCATGCATGTGAGGGGAGGAAAAGCATTAAATGTAGTGATGCTAGCTTATTAGATGTCAGCTTAGTATCCAATGATTCTTTTAATCTTTCGTTCCCCTGCTGTCAGCCATGTTAATTATTGATTGCAAAAGGTCAGAGAAAATTAAAGCAGAAAAAGGCTTCTAGCCACTTATCATTAATCATCATCGTCATAGTTATAACCATCATTCTCATAGTCATATGTTTCATCCATATTTTCAGTATACAAAGTATTTTCATCTGTCACCCTATTATCCCCTTCATCCTCAAAATCATCTGCTGATCCCAGCTCATCATCCTTTTTTTCCTCTACCTTGGACTGTAAATTGTCATGATTATCAGAGGGTAGCTCAAATCGTACTTTCTTGGGATTATACAGCTCTGCCTGGGTATACGATTGAATCACATTTAAATAAAAGAGAAGTTAGTATTTTTCCAATGTCTTATATAAGGGTTTATCATCTATCATTTAACATGACCACAAAAATTTTCCTACACACACAACATTTTGTGGGGCCCGCAGCAAAAAAAAAAAAAAAAAAAAAAAAAACTCTGGCACGCAAAATGAATCTCTATAACATAACACAATCAGTTTTCCCACAACATAACTCTTATAAAACCCTCTATATAATATAGGTTAATCCTCAGCAGACAACTATCCAAAACACAATAATATGGTTAGAGTATATTTGCAAGTTTGTCTTTTAAACATGTGGAACTAATTAGTAATTATACAAAAAGAAATGTTAAGATATCCAGTAAATCAGGAATGAGGTATCATATCAGGAGCAGGTAAAGCAAAATCATCTACTCTTAACTTGAAATGCCATAAAACCTATCACCCAACAAAGACCACAGAAACGTGTATAATCAAAACAAGTTTCAGCCCTCGACTTTAAAAACATTGATATAAAAAAGAAGAAAGAAAGAAATAATAGAAAGAAAAAAAAGAATAAAAGGGGGAAAAATGATCAATCAAGTAGAAATGATCATGCAAATTTGGAAAGCTGCTTCGGTTTAGTGTAATAATGTGATTGAAACTTTCGACAAACGAGAAATGAAACGCCACTAGCAATTAGATTATTGACTGGTCTATGCTTTAAGTATCTTAAGAATTGATTTTTGAATAATGACAAAAAGCAAATGACACAGAAAAGACGGCAACAAGTTGAACGTTTCAGCTATATCAAAAATATTATTCTCATGTTGGTGGAACTTAAATGGTGTATACAATTGTAAATGCGTTAAAAAGCAAAACAGTAAGAGAATTACTGGTTCATCAAATAACTTTGCCAGGCGATCAAAATTGACTTTGGAGCTGAGCCTCTGCAAATGATACAAGTAAACAAATATCATTAGTAATATATAACAATCTCAGAAGATCTGAGTCAATGAAAAAACTGACATACATAAATCATCCAGCGCTCACTGACTTGACCAATAGAGTTGCATGTACATAATAAAGTATAAATCATAGAGAACACGTATGGATGCTACCTCATCCCTATCTCGAGAAGGAAACAGAGAAAAAGCATTTACCCCAAATACTTGAGGAGCACATTAATCCAAGGTCAAAACAATTGCTGGTACTCCTAAACTGTTCAATGTTTAGAAAGACTTACTTTTTTTCAATGCTTTTCTCAAGCATATCTTTCCTTTTTAGTATTTACCTCTACGAAGGTTGTTATAGTTCACACAACATATTTTGGAAAGAAGAAGAAATGTGCTAAAAAATTACAAGCTATAGCGTTGCAGCCCAGTAACAAATAATAATCAATGGTTAGGAAATGAAGTTCAATGAACATATATTTCCTCTGCCTTGAGTGGATAAAGGTTGTTGTAGCTGTTGATATATTATACGTTAAGGTGCCGTTTGGTGCATAAATTTCATATGCACTTTAGAATTGGACCTTCCAATTCCAATTATTTTGTTTGATGTGTACATTAGAATTGAAATTCCACAGAATGGGAAATGATAAAAGTCCCAAAGTTGATAAAGCTCTATATCAATGGTTGGTTGGTAAGTTGATATACCTAACACAGACAAGACAAAATTTATTAGCCAGTTCATGCATGATCTGAGAGTAAGACACTTATAGCAAGAAACAGGATCTTACAATATCATAAAACCAGACTTGGCAAAGGATTATTATTCAAAAAGGGTTGGAAATTTGTCAAATGAAGTGTATACAGAAGCTGACTATGCAAGATCAGTTATTGATAGGAGGTCATCCTTGGTTACTGTATGTTCTTGGGTGGAAATTTGATTACACAAAGGAGTAAGAAACAAAATGCTGTAGCCCAATCAAGTTGAGAAGCTGAGTTTTTGGCTATGGCCAAGGAGTTTGTGAGCTAAAATGAATGAAGATAATATTGGATGATGTAAGGATAAAGTATGAGACACTTATGAAGTTATTATGTGATAACATATTAGTCATCGGCATTGCCTATAATCCAATTCAGCATAACAGAACTAAAGATAGACTAACTTTTCATAAAGGAGAAACTAAATAGTGGACTGATCAAAATAACTTAACTTTCTTTAGAGGTTCAGCTGGCTGCAGTGTTAATTAAAGGATTTTCTAAAATGAGATTTCAAGATCTTAATTGCAAGTTAGGAATGAGAATTTGATTACACTCTCCCTATGCATGTTAGGGAGAGTGTTTCAATAGTCTCACATCAGTCACTTAGTAGCAGAACCCAAATAAGGAAGCTGTATGTATGGAGAAATAAAGATGGGTCCAAGGATTTAGATCGGCCAGGACCTATTATTTAAAGGAGTTAGGGTTAATTGATATTATAGATAATTGTTACTAGATATTAATTGATAGAGTTAGATATAATAGATATAGTTAGTTGATACTAAGGGATATGGATAGATATAGCAGTTAGTATTAGACGATAGTTCTCGAAAGCATAAGTAGCTAGGATACAAGAAAAAAAAGGACAAAGAGGAAGGATTATTGAGTGGTAATAATTGAGTGTATGGAAGGGGCCAGATTCTCCATTTCCTGGGTGACACCGCTTGTAATCATTCTTTCTCATCCTAACCTTGGGTTTTCCATTAATTCGGGGATAAGGGAGGTCATATCAATAAAAAATCTCCTCCGCTTTCTTTAATTATTCCCTAAATTTTGACCCAGTTTTATGAACAGGTATGAGAGATCCCAAATCCAGGGAGTCTTCCATGGTACACAAGGATGGAGGCTAGATTGCAATCTTTGGAAGCATGGATGAAACAGGCAGAAGAAGGCAACTGTTCTGGTGCTTGTCCTCTGTTTGATGCTCAAAGCGGCAAAAAAGAAGGCTGATGATTTGTTACAGTTCAGGTGGCAACTGCTTGCTCCCCTTCCCTCTGTCACTGTGCCTCTGCTCGATTTCGTTTGCTCCAATATGCGACATTTAGTTCCCTTCATTTCTATTCTACTGTTCCAGTATTCAACTGTTTTATGTGTTTTTATTTGTATGCAATTTTGTCATGTTTTATTACATAAAATTTTAATTTCTTATATATATATATATATATATATATATATATATATATATATATATATATATATGGGGTGTAAGACTAATAAGTCTTACACCAAATCTTAACCATTGATTTTTTACATCTAACGGTTAAGATTTATTATATCTCATTCATTAATTAATTTGTAATTCTCAAAAAATCTCAACCGTTAGATGCACGGAAATCAACGTTAAGATTTGGTGTATATCCCTATATATATTATATATATTATATATAGTATATATGTATATATATAAGTATATATATATATATATATATATATATATATATATATATATATATATATATATATATATATTAGTTCTTTAAAAAATTGATATTAACGTTCCCAGACCCTAAATTTTCATAAAATGTAATATCCTATACGGGCACCTTACCCATATCCGTGCAATGTAGGCTACCGTTAATAACACCCACAATAGGAAGTAGATCAAGGAGATGACAGACCATCAGAGAAGAAGAGGAAGACAAACAAGGAATATGTACCATGTGTGTTGGAAATGAAATTCAAATGTGAGTGAGAAGTCCCATATTGATTAGAAATGGACCAAATAAGGACCATATATGTGGAAAGTCTCAGACTCACTAGCTTAAGGTCTTGGGATGAGATGTGGTGTCAAGCCCAATTATTGTGATTGCTTAGCCCATATATGAGAGGTATCCCTTAAAAGGGTTTTGGGCTCCTCCATACCATTCTAACAATGTAAGCATATATATATTTTGATCATTTCCTTCCTTGCCAAAACCAGCTCAAAAAAATGTAGACTAACTTGAACAATTAGGTTAAAGTTAAACTGTCAAAAGCTACTAGGTACAAACCAAAGAATGGTCTAAAATTGCATATCTCACATGAACACCATAAATTCTAGCGCATGAAACTATCAGAATGTTTCATGATCCAGCCTAAGCATATAAAATGGTTGAACAATCATACTATGTCTCTTGTAAACTGACTAGCTCTGATACTTTCTTTTGACAATCCAGCCTCAGAGCTGTTTTGGCTATCAGCCAAGTATGACCAATCCTAATTATGGATCAAAGTTAAGAAAACAACACCGAAAGTTTCAATGTAGAATACAAAGACTGTTAAAAGTCACGTGTCAAATCTTAACCATCAGATGCTTGTCTTTGATGTATGACTGTGTTATGCTTGATATTATTCCTAAGAAGAACACTTATGGCAAGAATTTACTGAATCAATTTCCCAAAGATGTGTGACTGTGTTATGCTTGATATTATTCCTAAGAAGAACACTTATGGCAAGAAGTACATATATTAGTACTAATCCAGAAGTTCCTTTTTCTTTCTTTTTTATGTTTCTCTTTTTTATGTTTCCCTGGGGCCCAAAAATAAATTTAAGAAAAGATATAATAACTACATAAAGGGGAAAAAGATAACTTCACATTCACAAATATGTGTGTGCGCACACAAGTGCATATGTGTATGCCTTGAGAAACGAAAAGTCATCATAATAAGTTCAATAAATAAAATATCAAAAGAAAATGCATGTGTTATTGAATAGATACCTTCGTTCTCAACATTTGGAGAGTGGCTTCTGCAGCAGATTGAGCAGGCCCTGAATTTTTTGCTTCACGAGCTCGTCTATGTTTCATTTCCTGCAATAGTGTATTTAACAAACCAAAAAGTTATTGGCTTGAAGTCCTGCAGTAGTTTATGCAGCATTAATGACATTATGTAGACAAACATACTATGCATAACTATTGGACCCATTCTACTAAAGCACGCCACTTGACATGTACATCCAAGAATACAGTCAATTTGAAATTAAAACAGAAATAAAAAACACATATTACTTCAATTGGAATATGAATTCAATTCATATGCCAAACATATATTCCTGTGGAACAAACTAGAATATAGATAAGTTTTACACACAACAAACAGAGATATGTATATGTATACGTATATATGTGCATATAGCACAACATGGCCTTTCTTAACCCGTTAGTTATAACAAAAGAAACACACATTAATTGTTCTACTATTAAACTCATAAAGATACAGTCCTAGATTGTCTCCTTCAAATTTTCCCTTGCATCTGAGGCTTCAATTTCATTACCCACTAGCTCAAATATTAATACTACAAAATGTCAGGCCAGGGATTTCTTCATGCTTCAATTATTTAATCAGTTTTGATTCACAAAATAATGGATGTTCAAAATGGTTTCAACTCAACAAAGTACACTCTTATTAGGTTAACATCGTCAAAAATATAATTTTGAAACAATTCTTGTTATAGGAAAAAAAATTTAAGAAATAATGTTATACATTTATCAAACTTGAATCTTCTAAACAACTAATAACAACTCATTCCTGGCATTAGCACTGGCGCACAGACAACCACTCACATCACAACAATTGCAGCAATTGCAAATGTAAACCAACATTGGAAAGCATTGATTTATAATTCATGCTTAATTGAAAATTTCTACTACAAATACAAATTAAAAAAAAAAACAAGACAAAACAAAACAAAACAAAACAAAATCTATAAATTGCTATTAATTATTAGGAATAGATCCTCTCATGTCCAGTTTGACATGTTTGAGACGATCTCATTTGTTCATAGACAAATCTAATGGTGACAAGAGAAGAGAGAACATGGGTTAGGATAGAGTGAGGAAAAGATAATCGTTGATTTGTCGATAGACAACTAAGATCATCTCACATAACCTAATCATGTTAAATGAGGTATGAGAGGATCCATTCCCATTAATCTCCTGCATTTATTCGTAAGTTTGAAAACTTTTTCTGTGTAATCAATATGCAATGTCTTTTCTCATGAATCACCACAGCAGTGTCCCTACTTCATTGGATTGAAGCTTAAATAAACTGACTTTTCAAATGTCATGATGACCTTCTCCATGCATAGCTAATCATCCCAAACTACTTCATTGGATTGAAGCTTAAATAAACTGACTTTTCAAATGTCATGATGACCTTCTCCATGCATAGCTAATCATCCCAAACTACTTCATTGGATTGAAGCTTAAATAAACTGACTTTTAAAATGTCGTTATCACCTTCTCCATGCATAGCTAATCATCCCAAACTAACGCCCAAATTAGTAAAACCTGAGCAACATTCTAGCACTGGTCATAAATTTATAATATGGGCCAGTATCCATTGATAACCGTACAAGA